>CM035839.1:308088237-308132240 GCA_020510985.1 Pholidichthys leucotaenia
TGAAACCACGAGGCGGGGTCTTCCTGCCAGAAGTCCGGCAGCTTGACGGTGACGGCGTTTGTGTGGACCGTCACTGATGTGTCCGCAGGGTGAGAGTGCCTTCCTTTGGCTCTCTCAGCGGCGCTGGTGCTCGGTTGAGCCCTCTCTATCACTTCTGCTGTGGGGGAACGTCGTCCATCTGTTCCCCTGTCTGCATGGGCGCCGGCATCTGCCTGGGTCGCCACAGATGAGTTGATCGCGGGGGAACGCCTCTGGTCCATCCTCGCGTCAGGGTCACCAGTGTAGAAGAGCTTGAAATAACGAGGCGATGTGATTTATAAACCAAAGTTTATTATCAGCTCCTCTAACAAGTCTCATCTAGGTGCAGCAGCAGAAGAAGGAAGAGAGCGAACACCTTCGGCTCTACGAACTTATACTCGCACATAACAAAAGACATGCATATCAAAAGCTGACATCCCTCACTATCTTAATCCCCTCTTTTGTCTTCGTACCCCTCCACCTGGCCCTGGGGGGTCAGGGCGACCTATCTGGTCTCCACCGCAGCGCCTCGGATGCTCTTTGATCTTCACTGGCGGTTGAGACCTTTTGTCCTGTTCTGAGGTGTGAAGTCGCTTTACATATGTAATCACCAAACATTCTCACATGCTTATACATATGTAGGTTATGGGATATATGATTAATATAGACCACATAAGTGATCATTTGCCAACCTTTGCACTTATCCATGGCCACACGGGGGCCAATACAGAAAAAATTTTAAAATTGTTCAGATACAAATCACAAAATGCAATCAGTTCTTTTAAAGAAGACTTGCTGAAGCAAGACTGGACAAAAGTCTATGTATCAGACGTAAATGAAGCCTATGACACATTTATAAACATTGTAACCACTCTTTATGAAAAAAATTGTCCATTAGTAAAGAAAAAGCTTAAACATAAATTTGCAGATAAGCCATGGTTAACCAAAGGATTACAAAAGGCGTGTAAAAAGAAAAATTTATTATATAAAGCTTTTCTAAAGAAAAGGACAAAAGAAGCAGAGCAGCGGTATAAAACATACAAAAATAAGTTCCATCCATCCATCCATCCATCTTCTACCGCTTTTCCGGAGGTCCGGGTCGCGGAGGTAGCAGTTCAAGCAGAGAAGCCCAGACTTCCCTCTCCCCAGCCACCTGCTCCAGCTCTTCAGAGAGGATACCAAGGCGTTCCCAGACCAGCTGGGAGACATAGTCTCTCCACCGAGTCCTGGGTCTGCCCCGGGGCCTCCTCCCAGTGGGACGTGCCTGAAACACCTCAAGTGGGAGGTGTCCAGGAGGCATCCTAATCAGATGCCCATACCACCTCAACTGACTCCTTTCAATGTGGAGGAGCAGCGGTTCTACTCTGAGCCTCTCCCGGATGACTGAGCTCCTCACCCTATCTCTGAGGGTGAGTCCAGCAATCCTACGGAGAAAGCTCATTTCAGCCACTTGCATCCGCGATCTCGTTCTTTCAGTCATTACCCAAAGCTCGTGACCATAGGTGAGAGTAGGAACGTAGATTGACTGGTAAATCGACAGCTTTGCCTTAGAACTAAGCTCCCTCTTCACCACAACAGACCGGTACAACGTCCGCATCACTGCAGATGCTGTTCCAATCCGTCTGTCGATCTCTCGCTCCATTTTCCCCTCACTCGTGAACAAGACCACAAGATACTTAAACTCCTCCACTTGGGGCAGGAGCCTGTCCCCAACCCGGAGAGGACAATCCCCCTTTTTCCGGCTGAGGACCATGGACTTGGACTTGGAGGTGCTGATTGTCATCCCAGCTGCTTCACACTCAGCGGCAAACTGTCCCAGCAAGAGCTGTAGGTCATTGCTGGATGAAGCCAACAGGACAACATCATCTGCAAACAACAGAGATGAGATCCTGTGGTCACCAAGCATGACACCCTCCATTCCCTGGCTGCGCCTAGAAATCCTGTCCATCCTGTCCACTCTCTCTCTAACAAGGTGGATGAACTGAGACTGCTGATGCGTTTTAAGGACCTCGCCTCCTCAGCTGTCCTCTGCTTTACTGAGACCTGGCTCCGGGAAAATATACCGGACAGCGCGCTGCGCCTTGACGGCTTCCAGCTCTTCCGTGCTGATCGTGACACAGAGCTTTCCGGCAAGACCACAGGAGGCGGTGTCTGCTTCTACATCAACTGTAGCTGGTGCTCTGATGTAACGGTAATTTCCAAACACTGTTCTCCTGCCTTGGAATTTCTTGTTATCAATTGCAAGCCCTTCTATTCCCCGCGGGAGTTTGCTTCTTTCATAATGATCGCTGTGTACGCCCCTCCCGACGCGGACACGCGCGAAGCTCAGCGCGTGCTCGCGGATCACATTCAACACACAGAGCGGAGTTTTCCAGACTCGCTGATTATTGTGGCTGGCGACTTTAATCAGTGCAATCTGAGCCACGATCTCCCCCGCTACAAACAGTTTATTAAATGCCCCACCAGAGGATTAAACACACTGGATCACTGTTACACCACAGTGAAAGACGCATATCGCGCTGTCCCTCGAGCTGCGCTGGGATTATCTGATCACGTGATGGTTCACCTCATTCCCACATACAGACAGAGATTGAAGCTCACTAAACCTGTTGTGAGCACTACGAAGATACGGACCAGTGATGCTGAGGAGAAGCTGGAAACGTGCATGGAAATATCTGACTGGGGCATGCTTAAAGGAGCCACGCATGATCTGGATGAGTACACGGACACTGTGAACTCATATATCCACTTTTGTGAAGAGAACATTCTTCCATCACGCACCAGGGTGAGTTACTCTAATGACAAACCCTGGTTCACAGCTAAGCTCAGACAGATCAGGAAGGAGAAGGAAGCAGCGCTGAAAAGTGGAGACAGGGACTGCTACAGGGAGGTTAAATACCGGTTTAACAGAGAGCTGAAGAGGGCCAAATCTCTATACTCAGAGAGACTCCAGCAGCAGTTCACTGCTAATGATTCGGCTTCCGTGTGGAGAGGACTGAGGCAGATCACCAACTATCGGCCTCAGGCTCCTAAAGGTCAGGATGACAAAGCCCTTTGTCAGAGACTGTCCCAACACTATGCCCGTTTTGACACCTCGTCATCTGTGTCCAACTCCCCCCCTCCCTCCAGCTCCACAGCCTCCACATTCCCTACTTCATTTAAGGCACCCCCCCCTCCTCCCCCCCTCCCCTTATCATCAGTGAGCAGGATGTGCTCAAACAGTTCTCCAGACTGAACCCGCGCAAGGCCCCCGGCCCAGACGGCGTGTCTCCCTCCACCCTGAGACTCTGTGCGAAACAGCTGGCTCCTGTATTCACAGACATTTTTAACACCTCCCTTAAGTTATGCCACGTGCCATCCTGCCTCAAATCCTCCACCATCATCCCTGTCCCCAAGAAGCCACGGATCACTGGACTTAATGACTACAGACCTGTAGCGCTCACCTCTGTAGTCATGAAGTCCTTTGAGCGCCTGGTCCTGTCCCACCTCAAGTCCATCACCACCCCTCTCCTGGACCCGCTGCAGTTTGCCTACCGAGCCAACAGGTCTGTAGACGATGCAGTCAACCTGGCCCTCCACTCCATCCTGCAGCACCTGGACTCCCCGGGAACCTACGCCAGGATCCTGTTTGTCGACTTCAGCTTCGCATTCAACACCATCCGCCCCGCTCTGCTCCGGGACAAGCTGTCCCTGCTCAACGTGCCTGACTCCCTCTGCAGGTGGATCATCGACTTCCTGACGGACCGGAGGCAGCATGTGCGGCTGGGAAAGACTGTCTCAGACTATACTAGCATCAGCACCGGATCACCCCAGGGCTGTGTACTTTCCCCCCTACTCTTCTCCCTTTACACCAACTCCTGCACCTCCAGCCACCAGTCTGTCAAGTTGATCAAGTTTGCGGACGACACCACCCTCATCGGGCTCATCTCCAACGGCGACGAGTCCGCCTACAGGAGAGAGGTGGCCCAGCTGGCGTCCTGGTGCAGCAATAACAACCTGCAGCTGAATGCTCTGAAGACAGTGGAGATGATTGTAGACTTCAGGAAAGTCACTACTCCTCTGCCCCCCCTCACCCTCTCAGGCTCTCCCATCACCACTGCTGATTCCTTCCGCTTCCTAGACACTACCATCACCAGGGACCTCAAATGGGAGCTGACCATCAGCTCACTCATCAAAAAAGCCCAGCAGAGGATGTTCTTCCTGCGGCAGCTGAGGAAGCTCAAGCTACCCACCAAGATGTTAGTGCAGTTCTACACAGCCATCATCGAGTCCATCCTCACCACCTCCATAACCGTGTGGTACGCAGGAGCCACTGCCAGGGACAGACTAAGGCTGCAGCGCGTCGTGTGCACTGCTGAGAAGGTGATCGGCTGCAAGCTCCCATCTCTCCAGGATCTGTACATCTCCAGGACCCGGAGGCGTGCTGGCCGGATCATAGCCGATCCCTCACACCCTGGTCACGTACTGTTTGCCCCCCTCCCCTCTGGTAGAAGACTTTGGTCCATCCAGACTAAAACCTCCCGTCACATGAACAGCTTCTTCCCCTCTGCCATTAGACTGCTGAACACTAAGTGACTCTCGTGCACCATGTACAGCAGCTCAACCAGACTCATGTCAATCATCACTGTTTTCTTCCTGCATTTCCGACTGCACTATATAGTTCTCCACAGTATCTGCTGCTGGCTAATATATATTTTAACTGTTGACCAGTATCACTTAATCTTATCCTACACTTTATTACATGTATAGTTTATTTCTCTTATCTTATCATGTTTAATGTTGCAGCATTGTACCGAGACAAATTCCTAGTTTGTGTACTACATGAACAATGGCAATAAACCTGATTCTGATTCTGATTCTGATTCTAAAAATTATGAACAGGATCGGTGACAAAGGGCAGCCCTGGCGGAGTCCAACTCTCACTGGGAATGACTCCGACTGAGTGTTGGCAATATGAACTAAACTCTCACAACGGTCGTACAGAGACCGAATAGCTCGTAACAACAAGCCCGATACCCCATACTCCCGAAGCACCCCCCACGCGGTCAAATGCCTTCTCCAAGTCCACAAAACACATGTAAACTGGTTGGGCAAACTCCCACGAACCCTCAAGAATTCTCGAGAGGGTAAAGAGCTGGTCTGATGTGCCACGGCCAGGACGAAAACCACATTGCTCCTCCTGAATCCGAGGTTCGACCAACGGCCGGACTCTCCTCTCTAGTACCTTGGCATAGACCTTCCCAGGGAGGCTGAGGAGTGTGATCCCTCTAAAGTTGGAGCACACCCTCCGGTCCCCTTTTTTGAAGAGAGGAACCACCACCCCGGTTTGCCATGCCAAAGGCACTGCCCCCGACCTCCACGCAATGTTGCAGAGGCGTGTCAACCATGACAACCCAACAACATCCAGGGCCTTGAGGTACTCGGGGCGAATCTCTTCCACCCCCGGGGCCCGGCCACCAAGGAGATTTTTAACCACCTTGGCGACCTCAGCCCCCGTGATAGGCGAGTCATCCCCCTCGTCCCCAAACCCTGCCTCCTCTGTGGAAGGCGTATCAATGGGATTGAGGAGATCCTCGAAGTATTCCTTCCACCGCCCGATGATATCCCCAGTTGAAGTCAACAGTGTCCCATCCGCACCATACACAGTGTGGACGGGGAGCTGCTTTCCCCTCCTGAGCCGCCGAACAGTTTGCCAGAATCTCTTTGAAGCCGACCGAAAGTCTTGTTCCATGGCCTCACCGAACTCCTCCCATACCCGGGTTTTTGCTTCAGCAACCACCCGAGCCGCACTCCGCTTGGCCTGCCGGTACACCTCAGCTGCTTCGGGAGTCCCACAAGCCAACCAAGCTTGATGGGACTCCTTCTTCAGCTTAATGGCTCGGGGGTTGCCACCACGAGATGCACCGACCACCTTGCGGCCGCAGCTCTGGGCCGCCGCTTCAACAACAGAGGTGGAGAACATGGCCCATTCAGACTCCATGTCTCCAGACTCCCTCGGAATGTGGTTGAAGTTCTTCCAGAGGTGGGAGTTGAAGACCTCCCGGACAGGGGCCTCAGCCAGACGCTCCCAGCACACCCTCACTATACGTTTGGGTCTACCAGGTCTGAATGGCTTCCTCCCCTGCCATCGGATCCAACTCACCACCAGGTGGTGATCAGTTGACAGCTCTGCACCTCTCTTTACTCGGGTGTCCAAGATATACGGTCGCAGGTCTGATGATACGATAATTTTTGTAATATGATACAAAAATAGGTTAACATATATAATAAGATGTAGTAAAAGAGACTATTACAGTAAAGAACTGGAGAAAAACAGAGACGATATTAAAAATACATGGACAATACTTAACAATATTCTTGGAAATAAAAACAGAAATACAAGCTACCCAACCAATTTTTCAAAAAATAATAAAATGACTTAGAGTGTGAATGCAGCTTCACCTGCAGATGAATTTAATAACTTTTTTGTTAACATTGGTCCTAATTTGGCTCGAGAAATACCCATTACGGCACCCACAGGTGATACAATAAGCAAAAACACTGCTATAAAAGACTCCATTTTCATAAAGAACACAGACGAGAGAGAGGTCATTGAAACTGTTAAATCGTTTAAAAGTAAAACGTCTACGGACTGTGATGGTATTGACATGCTCTTATTCAAAACTATTATTGAATGCTTAGTGAAACCACTGACATATATCTGTAACCTGTCTCTCCAAACAGGTATATTTCCCAATGCAATGAAAATAGCTAAAGTAATTCCGATATACAAGACGGGTGACAGAGGGGAACTTTCAAACTATAGACCAATTTCACTATTGCCGCAATTTTCCAAGATACTTGAAAAAATATTCTATGAGAGAACTGACAACTTCATACTGAAGAATAATTTATTGTGTGAGCAGCAATATGGGTTCAGACACAAGAGGACAACTGCATTTGCTCTAATGGAATTTATAGAAAAAATATCAACTGCCGTTGAAAATAAGGAGTATTCAGTTGGGGTATTCCTGGATCTTAAAAAAGCATTTGATACAGTGGATCATAATTTATTATTAAAGAAACTACAAAATTGTGGTATTAGAGGAGTAGCATTGTCCTGGTTATGTAGTTACTTAAAGAATAGATATCAGTATGTATGTGTTGGAAACAAAAACTCACAGTTACTGAAGGTTACTTGTGGAGTCCCACAGGGTTCAGTTTTGGGGCCATTGTTATTCAATATGTATATAAATGATATATGTAAAGTTTCAGAAAAAATGGATTTAATATTGTTTGCCGATGACACTAATTTATTATGCAGTGGAAGCAATTTGGAACAACTTTTGGATACACTCGGAAAGGAATTAGGAAAGCTTAAACTGTGGTTTGATTCAAACAAATTAACACTCAATTTAAGTAAGACAAAATTTATAGTTTTTAACAACCATCACAACAACTTAGTATCTAAACTCAGTGTAAATGGTGTAGAGATTGAAGGGGTATCTGAAACAAAATTTCTTGGTGTAATAATTGATAATAAACTGTGTTGGAAGTCACATATTAATTATATTAAAGGTAAAATATCCAAATCAACTGCAATACTACACAGAGTGAAATATTTGCTGAATCAACCCACACTATATACCTTGTATCATTCATTAATACTCCCATACATGACATATTATACTGAAGTATGGGGAAATACATATAAAACAAACATATATCCAGTCTTTATGCTTCAGAAGAGAGCTATTAGAATAATAAACAAAGCTGCTTACAGGGAACCAACAAACCCACTTTTTCTTTTTTTTGTAACTTAGATTTTTATTCATTTTTCATCATATATAATGCATTCAGATCACATTCTACATTTAAAAAACAAAGGGGTTAGGGTAGGGAAAAATAAAAAAAAATAAACAAAATAAAAATAAAAAATAAAAAATAAAAGGGGGGGGGACAAATGTTGGAGCATCAAGTTTTTAGTTTCCATCTCTTAATTCTTCTGGTTTTTTCAGTGTCTTTGGTTATTCTTTCAATTTCTGCCTCGTTGTTGCACTTTGTAGTGTGTCCATTTCCGCCATTTTTTCTCCCATATTCCTTCTTGCATTCTTCGTCGATATGTTAGTTTTTCCATCATACGTATGTCCTCAACAATGTCAGTCCATTGTTCTTGGTCAGGAAGAACTTCTGATCGCCATTTTTTTGTGATAGTTTTTTTACATGCAATCAACAAGATTTTAACTAGATATCTGTCCTCAGCCTGTATAACACTGTCTTTTTTAAGATCACATAAGTACATCAGGTTACAGTTCATTGGTATATTATATCCTAATATCCTCTGTATTGTCACATGCATAGATTTCCAAAATGATGATATTTTGTAGCATTTCCAAAACATATGTGAGTGGTCTGCATTTTGAGCCCCACATCCCCTCCAGCATAAAGATTGGGTATTTGAATATTTTCCTTGAATCTGTGGTGTAATGAAAAAGCGAATCAGGTTTTTCCATCCAAATTCCCTCCATGCCCTTGAATTTGTTGATGTGTGTTGTGTTTTCCATATTTCCTGCCAGCTTTCTTCTGTTATGTTTAAATTGAGCTCTTTCTCCCATTTCTCCTTTATATAGTTACTTGTATGATTGTTTGTCATAAGTTTCTGATATAGTTTTGAAATAATTCTTATTTTATTTCCTGCATATGAGCTTAAAATAAGTTGTATAATCTCGTTCACATCTGTTTGGAGGTTATGCCTAATCTTCTTCATATAGTAATCTCTCATCTGCAGATATCTGAAAAATTCCGATCTTTCTAATTTAAATTTTCTCCTGATATTTACAAAGCTCCCGAGATCTTTTTTTCCGATATTGCCCCATGCTGTGATTCCCTTGTTCACCAGATTTTTGTATCCCCTATCTTGTTTTGCCGGTTCAAACTGACTGTCAAATGCTACCCATTTCAATAGTTTTATGTCTTCCCTTATATTATATTTTTGTACTATTTTATACCACAGTTCTAAAGTAAATTTAGTGATTGGGTCTATTTGTTTGATTTGCTTATATGCATCTTTATCCCCTATTATGCTTTGTACTGGGAGTCCCTCAATTTCCTTTTCCATTTCTTTCCATTTTGCCTCATATCCCTCGTCGCACCAACATATGATATATCTTATTTGTGCTGAGTAGTAATATTCCTTTAGACTCGGTAGGCCCATGCCTCCTTTCTCTTTTGGTAATTGGAGGGTTTTATATTTCACTCTTGGTTTTTTACCTCCCCAAACAAATCTCGATATCATCCTGTCCCACTTTGAGAATTGGGCATCTGGAATCTCTGTTGGTAGAGCCTGGAAGAGGTAAAGTAATCTAGGTTGTATGCTGATTTTGACTGTCTCAATTTTTGAATTCAGATCCATATTTAAGATTGACCATCTATCAATATCTTTTTTTATTTCTTGTTCCAACCTATCATAGTTTGCTTTATATATTTTGCTTAGGTCTTTAGGTATGTTCACTCCAAGGTATTTTATTTCTTTTTGCTTCCAGTTTAGTTTGATCTTATCAGTTATCTGGTTTAGAGGGTTATAGTGGAATGTCAGTATTTGTGTTTTTGTTATGTTTATCTTGTATCCTGATAATTTTCCAAAATTTTCTATCAAGTTCATCATTTCCATTATTGATTTATCTGGTTGTTCAAGGTAAACTATAATATCGTCTGCAAATAGCCCAATCTTGTGTTCCGCCCCCTTTATTGTTACACCTTTTAATTTCTTATTTTGTCGTATCGCTTGAGCCAATGGTTCTATGAACAGAGCAAACAAGGTGGGCGATAAGCAGCATCCCTGCCTAGTTGATCTTTGTATATTTACTTTGTCTGTTAAGCTACCGTTTATCTTGATTCTTGCCACAGGTTCTTGATATAGCGTCCTTATGCATTGTACTGATTTTTCGTTAAATCCAAAGCGCTCCAGTACACTATATAGGAATTTCCAGTTAACCCTGTCAAATGCTTTTTCTGCGTCTAAACTCATTATTACTGCGCTTTTCTTTTCTTTATGTATTTGGTTAATTATATGTATTGTTCTCCTGATATTGTCATGTGTTTGGCGTCCCTCTATGAATCCAGTTTGATCATCTTCTATCAATTCCGTCAAGAATGTCTTTATTCGTTTACATATAATTGTTGTGTATATTTTATAATCTACATTTAATAAAGAGATTGGTCTATAGTTTCCGCATTGTTCTTTATCTTTCCCTGGTTTTAAAATAACTGAAATGATTGCTTCGTTCCATGTTGGAGGTATTTTGTTGTTGTTCAGCGTCCAATTAAATGACTTTAGGAGTTGTGGCGTGAGTTCTTCTATAAACAGTTTATAAAACTCAGAGGAGTATCCATCACTACCTGGTGATTTACCGTTTTTAAGTGACTTAATCACATCTCTGATCTCTTGTGTTGTTATTTCTGCTGTTAGTTTTTCATTTTGTTGATTTCCTATTGATGGCAAGTCCAATGTGTCTAGAAATTTTTTGATATCTTTAGTATTTGTTTCTTCAGGTTGCGAGTATAGTTCTTGGTAGAAATTATGGAAAATTTCTTCGATGTTTTCTGGGTTAACTGTGGTTTTATTTGTGGTGGGGTCTTTAATCTTGTACACATTATTCATTGTTTGTTGTTTTCTTAACCGTTTTGCCAGCAGTTTTGTGGCTTTTGGCCCCGTTTCATAATATTTTTGCTTTAGATATCTATTTTTCCTTTCAATTTCATCCATTTGTGTTTCTTTTATCTTTGTTTTTTCTTCTTTAATTTCTTGATATATTTTTGGATCATTTGTGCTTTGATGTTTACGTTCTAATTCCCTCAGTCTCTCACATCTTTGTTCATACGCTTCCAGTTTAGTCTTATTTGCTTTTCCTGTTTCAACAATTAATTTACCCCTTAACACGGCTTTTAGTGCGTCCCATAGTATTGTTGGGTCCACTTCTTCATTGTCATTCTCTTGGATATATTCGTTTATGTTTATTTTTATTCTTTCTTTCATTTTCTCATCATTTAACAGTCCTACGTTAAGTTTCCATGTTGTTTGTCGTTTTCTATTGTTTAAATATATTTCCATGTATATAGGATTATGATCTGATATTTCTGCCCCTCCAATCCAACAATTTCTCACCCTGTGTCTGTCACCTTCATTCATAAGGAAGTAATCTATTCTAGAGTGTACTTTATGGGCTGCTGAATAATGTGTATAGTCTTTTTCGAGTGGGTGTAGGTCCCTCCATATGTCTACCATACCCATTTCTGCCAGTGAGGTTCTTATGAACTTTGTTACATGTTTTTTTGTCTTCTTAACACTTGTTGTGTCAACTTCATGATCCATGACAGCATTTAAGTCTCCTCCACAAATTAGGACTCCTTCACTGTGTGTTGCTATGAGATCAAACAGATGTTGAAAAAAACCCTTGTCACTTTCTGGTGGGGCATAGATGTTCACTAATGTGATCTGCATACCATCTATTCTTCCCTTTATTATTACATACCTGCCTTCTTTATCCTGGATTTCCTGTTCACTTTCAAATTGTATTTTGTTTGAGATTAGTATCATAACCCCCCTTTTTGCTCCTCCCTTAAATGAACTGTAGTAGGAGTTCTTATAGCCAAATCTCTTTAGTTTCACATGTTCTGCCTTGCTCAAATGTGTCTCTTGCATAAATATAATTTCAGCTTTTTCCTTCTTGAATTTTCTTATTATTCTTTCCCTTTTAACAGGTGAGTTCAGACCATTCACGTTTAGTGTCATTATCTTAAGATTTTTACCCATATTCATGTTTTTCCATTTTTTTAACTTGTGCTCCTAGCCCCTTTAACAACAAAAATAACACATATTTATATAAAAACACATTAAAAAAACTCGACCTCCATACTTTGGGCCTTTCTTCTGCCCACTGGTCCCTGTTGGTGGGTGGGGGGTTTGTCTTCACAGAGTGAAGGGCCCTCCCTAGACTTCTAATTACTATCAAAGTAATAGTCATAAGTCTAGAAATGTCCAACAAATATCACTTAAACCTCTCCTAGCCGTCTGTTTCTCTTTTACCTTGTCTTCTTGGCCTTCATTTCTTCTGTGCCTTTCTTAATCTTTGTTATGATCTAGGCTTTCAGTTGAAAGCCTTGTAGCTTGTCCTGGGCCCGCTGCTCTACGTCTCTCCCCCTTCTTCCGCCGTTCACTCGTCTCCACTCCGTCTGTCGTGGTGCGTTCAGGGCCGCCGCTGCTCCAGCCGTCTCCTTCGGCACGCTCACCTCAAGGCCCCGCTCCATCATATCCCGCGCTGCCTCTTCGGCCGTGTTGTAGGTTCTTGTGCCTTCCTCCCAATGAATCCTCATTTTCGTTAGCGGCGTTTGGAATCTAATTTTTTTCTCTTTCAGCGTTTTTTTAATATTGGCATATTTCTTCCGCTGCTGCACGATTTCTGTCGGGTAGTCATGGTCAAAAAATACCTGTTTGTCGCCGATTCGTATCTTTTTTTTCCATGCTTGCGTCAGGATTCTTTCCTTTATGTCATATTTCACAAAGTTTACCACAACTGACCTGGGTGGAGAGTTTGTTTTCGGGTTCTGTGCCGGTGTTCTGTGTGCCCGTTGAATCTGCAGATCCGTTTCTCCGGGTATTTCCAGTTCTTTTTTTAAGAACTGATCCATGAATTTTGTCATCGAGTTGCCTTCAATGCCCTCCGGAATTCCAAAGATGCGCATATTGCTTCGTCGGGATCTGCTCTCCAAGTCGTTTATTTTCTCCTGCATCCTCTGCGTTTGCGTCGTCAGGGTCTGTAGTTGTTCGTTTGCCTCGCTTTTCCAATCTTCTAGTTCCGAAATTCGGGTCTGCGCTTCTGTCATACACGCCCGCTGGGAGCGCAGCTCCTCCATGTTTTCCGTTAATTTACGCTCCATTTCTCTTCGGAGGTCCATGATTTCCTCCTTAATTTCTTTTTTCAGTTCCTCCTTAAGAGCCGCTAAATCCTGTTGTAGCTGTCGCTTGAATTCTCTCAACTCTTCACCCAAACTGGCGATGCCAGCGTTCATGTTGTCGAGTCTGGTGTCCTCCATTTTCTCTGCTGTGGACATCTCGGTTTTTTGGGCTTTGCGTACAGCGGTTTTTCCTGCGTTGTTGGAGAGTAATTCTTCAATTTTACCCTGTTTTTGTCCTTGTGCCCGGTTCCTTCGTGTTTTCATCCCTTAGTTTATTGATTCGTTTATGTCGAGTTGGCCATTTACCGATGATTTTTAATCCGGCTAGGGAGAGCTCTTTGTTTAAGTGTTATGTCTCTCCGCCATCTTCCCGGAACCCACTTTTTCTTAAATTAAAAGCTCTCAAGTTGAAAGATCTGGTTGACTTTAAAGCTGCAGTAATAATGTTTAAAGTGAAGAATCTATCACTGCCCGCAAATATCCAGAAGTTGTTCCAAATAAGGGAGAAACAATATCATTTCAGAGGAACATGTATATTTCAAAAACCTTCAGTGAGAACCACCACCAAGCAACACTGTGTTTCAGTGCAAGGAGTCAGATTATGGAACGATTTTGGACCTGAATTAAAATCATGTACAACGCTTGGACAATTTAAACAAAAGCTAAAGGAAGAAATACTCCAAACATATATACAAGATGACATATAAAATCACATAAGGATTGTCATATCCAGTCTATGTTGTGTTGTTGCTTAGTTTTTTTTGGTCACATTTTGTCTTAGCTTTGTTCTGAATTGTAATCGCGCTTGTTTGTTTTTCTTTTGAATTCTTGGATGGAATATGGGTGGGCAATATAAGCTGCGGCTTCAGCCATCACCCATTTCGGATAACTTATGTTGAACTGTATAATCAGAGGAGTCATTGTCTAATTTGACCTTGTTGGATTTTCTTTCCCCCTTTGTTATATTATTCTGTTTCTTTTAATCTGTACTTTTAATCTATCCAAAATAAAAGATTGATTGATTGATTGATTGATTGATTGATTGATTCATTGATTGTTTATTTTCCACTTACAAGACATTCAGCAGTCTGTAGCAGTCCTTCTGTTCTTCTCCCCCTCCACTGTAACCTCACTGAGGAAGAAGGTCGAGAGATACTTGAGCTCTTATACTTCTTCTTGGTAGAAAGGGCAATCCTCCCTTTCTGGCTAAGAACCATACACTTTGACTTAGAGAAGTTAATTGTTTTCCAGATTATTTACACTCAGCAGTAACTCCAATGGAAATTGGAGATCATTACTTAATGAATAGAACAACATTTAAAAAAAACAATGGAAAGAAAGAGGAAAGAAAGGAAGAAGAAAAAATCTTGGAGATGAAATTTTGAGAGCACCAAACACGATACCTTCTTCCATGATGCGGAGCACGGTTGGGGAACCATGCTCATGCAACTTTGTTATTCTGATTTATTTTCTGTATTTCCCCACTTTAGTTTAATATTTCTTCTGGTTGGTTGGATTTATTATGTTATTTGAGTTGTCATTTGTTCTGTTTATGAAAGTCTGTTCCCACTTTAGTTACTATTATTTTGTCACTGACATTATGCGTCCATAACCATCCAGTTTTGTATAATGAATATCATCTGCCTTTTAAGACATGAGCCTACCTTCACCTTTGCTTGTAGTTCTCTTTTGTATGTGTTGGTTATTATATATTATATATATTAGTATGGCGGTGCCCTGAGGTAGAGAGGGGGTGATGCCCCGCCTCCGGGGGGGTGGTGTCACCTGGGGTATAAAAGGCCACAGCAGGAGACATCTTGTCTCTTCGCTGTGGCTCTCAGGCTGGCCTAGTGACTCCTGTGTTCCTGGTATCGTGTTATAATAAAACTACAAAACCTCACCTCGACTCTTCATCATTTCGAGACACAAGAGTATGTAGTATTTCTGTAACTGCATTTCTTGTTTTTGCATTTATCTTATCCTCGCCTTGGTAGTTATTTTTCCCTTTTGTATTCTCTGGTCTGCTTCTCATTTTGTATTTATAGTCAGTTGTGGAGAGTGCAAATAACGGAGGCAGACTCATGCAGCAGACTACTTTATTCACTCTCACATCAGTCATAACAGAAAAAGCATTTTCTCAATACACCAGGGTCTCTCCTTTTATATCCTCCACCCATCTCACATCTGCATGACATCTCGCATCACAATACATTCAACCCTTCTCCCCCCATTACTTCTTCCTGCTACCTCACCGTAATCTCTCTCATCTCAATGCCTATTGTCCTTCTCTGTTTACCCTCTGCCTCCAGTCTGAGATGATTAACCCAGCTTCTACACAGTTACCTTTTGTCATACTCTCCTGTGCTTTTATTTTGACAGCGCTCCTTGTTTACTTCCCCTGTAGTTCTAATTCACGGGCTGTCACAGCTGTCATCTCTTTTGTCTGATTGTTCTCGCTCATGTTATCCACACCTGTCATCAGTTATAATTACATCCTTTTGTCCTGGTCAGTTAACACCACCAGCTTGATCAAGAAGGCCCATCAGCGCCTCTTCTTCTTGAGGACACTGAAGAAGAACCATCTGTCAACTGATATCCTGGGCAACTTCTACCGCTGCGTGATAGAGAGCACCCTGACCAACTGTGTCACAGTCTGGTATAGGAGCTGCTCTGTCGCTGACCGTAAGGCGCTGCAGCGGGTGGTGAAAACCGCCCAACGCATCACAGGGACTCCACTTCCAGTTATAGAGGACGTCTACAGGAAAAGATGTCTGCGCCGGGCACGCAGCGTTCTTAGGGACTCCAACCATCCTGCTCATGGACTGTTCCAGCTTCTCCCCTCCGGAAGGCGTTTCAGAAGCCTTCGGACTAGAACCAGCAGGTTTACGAACAGTTTCTTTCCAACAGCTGTCACGTTATTGAACTTAGTTCCCCGCTGACTCTCTTACCATCATCTCTTACCATCCTCACCTGTACATAACTGCCCATCTAACTTATTGTACATTATATGCACATAACAGTACTCTTAACTTTCTGCACTGCTGCATATATTTGCATATATTTGCTTAAATTGCACATACTGTCAATTACTGTATATACTGCACTGCTGTCCTTTGCACTTCTGATTGGATGCTAAACTGTGTATCGTTACCTTGTATTCATACATGTGTAATGACAATAAAGTTGAATCTAATCTAATCTAATCTATTTAAGGACTGCTGTGCCGCAGTTTGGCGCAGCGTCCTTCTCAGTGTTCAGACAGGAGTTCCCCATCTTATTTCACCCTGTTTTTCAGAGTGTGCCCCACACTTAATTCTCCTTAGTCCTGATGTGCATTCCACATCTTTGCTGGTATTTCCATACGTCTTAGCCATTGTGCTATTTTGTGCTATTCTTCCCTTGTATCCTTCCTTTGCCTCAAGTCCTGTAAGTTTTTGTTCCTTTGTTATAATTTTGTTTTTTATTAAAATTCCCTGCAAACTCACAGCTTCTGTGTTTGGGTCTTCATCCTGCCCTGATGGGCATTTATGACCCCTTCCACCTCAACAGAATCAGTGGCAGTGGCTAAGTCCAACATTCATTTGGGAAGAGTTTCATTTGTTGGCAATTGAATTCTTAGAACCATGAAGGATCAATCACACATACAGTATTCCTGAGACACCCTTATAGGAAACCATGACAATTTCAGTCTAATGTCTTTTCCAACTACTCAAAAATGTTTTTGATTCGCCGGCAACCTCCCACACATCTTCAGGTACCGTCAAGAGGGTGATGAACTGCTCCAGTGTTTTGAGAAGGCCTCCCAGAGAGGATGAGTTGTCCTCTCCCTCTTATTAAAGCTATGGTCACAAAGATTCTTACTGACAATGGGTTCCTAAGAACTTTCCAGTTCCTAAGAATTCTGGAGTTCACAGACATTCGGGGAGAGGGGCATAGTTTCTTACGGCTGCCGTTCAATTCTCAAGAGCAACTTGAGGCATTCTTGAGAAATGAGGTGCTTTTTTGTTGTATGATAGCCTTAGAGTTCTTGAGTTCTTCATAATGGTGCCTTGGGATCTTCCTATGGCATATTGATTGCCATCTTACAAAGATTTTTGTGCAACTCACGGCACTCTCAGGTCACTGGTAGGAAGATCTTATGGTTTTTGGCACATTTTACTGGCACAAATGTTGCACAAATGATGTACTTCCACCTTATGAGCGCCTCACTACAGCCTTATGCACTCTGTACAAGGGGATTCATACAGCGTTTCCTACGACCACTGTAAGGGGCCCTCAAGAACAACTTAAGGTGTTCTGAAGAACATCTTACGGTGTTCTTGAGGCATGCTTATGGCTAACATCTTGCATAGTTCTTGTGTTGTTCTTATGGCAGGGGCAGTTCAAGGATCAGAGTTTTTTGGGTTCTGAGCACCCAAAGAGCTACACACACACGCATACACACACTGTGGGACACATATGTTGGTTTCATATGCTCCACAAATAGAATACTGTATGTTTATTGTGTGCTGCACGTCTCAAGGGAACAAAGGGACTGAGCCTCCTAGAGGTAACGGGAAGGTGTGAGATTTGGCCTTTTGTTTCAAGGAGATGGCCTTGAGAGATTTCCTGACCACCGGAGACTAGGGGGTGGATGGTGTTAAGATCGGAGGAAGTTATATTGTGACTGGGATTAAGTACCATTATTGGTATGGTATAGTACCATACCATGTGACTGTATGTTTGATTTAACACCATGTGACTGTAGTTTGATGTCCTAGGTATAAAAGGACAGATGTGAGAAGATTCATTCTCTTTTCCTGCTTTGAAATTGTTGGAGTATGTGATTGTGAATAAAGCTGAATCTGAGGAATAAACTCAGTCTCATCCTTCAACACATTCTCCACAACACGTTATTTTGCTACAGTTATCATCTTTCATACATCTCCTCCCGGGCTTCTATTGAACATGGTACCTGATAATACATAAAAACAGTGACAGATTGGATTTAATATTTTGCTTATACCAAAATGACAACAGCTTCTTTCTCTCAAATTCAAACAGCGCACAGTGGTTGATTGACAATGCAACCATTAAAGAAAAATGTCTGCTACTAGCTGTCGTAGCCAGAGCTGGACGAGGACAAAAAAAATCAGCCCTGGCATTTTTGGTCCAATTTGTATAGTAACATTCAACAATTTTTTTTTTTTAATTTATTAATCCCAGAAGGAAATTACAGGGGACTCACCTGGACGGATAAGGCAGGCACTGTGCAACACCAATCTCTTTACACACACATTCACACCTAGGGCCACTTTAGAGTCTCCAATTAACCTAGCTTGGATGTTTTTGGCCTGTAAGAGGAAACTGGAGTACCTGTGGTAAACCCACACAGAGATGGGGAAAATGTGCAAACTCCACACAGAAGGGTCACCAATGGTCAGGGGGTGGGATCGATCCCATGACTGCCTTACTGTGCTGCCACAGCTCCACTTAATGGTCTGACACAGCACATAGGGGTGTCCAATCATGTGCCATGGAGGGCCAAGAGCCTGCAGGTTTTCTCTTCTACACAGTCTCTTCAGCAGGTGTTTTCACTTATCAGCAAATAGTGGGAAGAAGCTCAGTGAAATCCGCTGTTGAAGACACACTGGTTGGAGTTAAAGCCTGCAGGGTCTTGGCCCTCCATGGCATATGATTGGACACCCCTGGTGTAACAGAGGTCAGAAATATCCCACTTTTGCACAAGTGAATCTCTGTGGTTTTGAAGGAAGGAAGAAAGAAAGAAAGAAACTTTATCTATTTTTGCGTAAATATTTTGTCATAATTTTAAAGTCTCAGAAATTTTCCAAAAGTGCAAAACTTTGAGAAAAAGTTACACAATTACAAGGAAAAAAACCATCACAAACACATATACAATAAAAGCTTCAAATTTATATGTATGTATATATATATATATATATATATATATATATATATAAAATAATGTAACACATTTATAGTGACAAATATCCATTTATTTAAAATACGTACTAAATTCATGAGAAAAAAAATGCAAAATTACATGAATACAAACTTGAATTTAAAAGATAAAAGTTACAAATTCATGGCAAAAGTTTCAAATTTATGAGGAAAAAATTCACATACACTACCGTTCAAAAGTTTGGGGTCACTTAGAAATTTCCTTATTTTTGAAAGAAAAGCACTGTTTTTTTCACTGAAGATAACTTTAAACTAATCAGAAATACACTCTAATATCTAATATACATTGCTAATGTGGTAAATGACTATTCTAGCTGCAAATGTCTGGTTTTTGGTGCAATATCTACATAGGTGTATAGAGGCCCATTTCCAGCAACTATCACTCCAATGTTCTAATGGTACAGAGTGTGGCTTATATTATTCATATATCCATACCTACATATGTATAGACATAAGTGGAATGTTTAGAGATTGCATATGTAGAATGACCTCACGTCTCAGAGCAGGACAAGAGGTCTCGACCACCGGCGAAGATCAAGGAGCAGACGGAGTCGCAGTGGTGGAGACCGGATCGAACTTCCTGACCACCCAGGGTCAGGTGGAGGAGAGAGAGGACAATGGAAAGGGATTACGTTAATGCAGGATGTCAGCTTTGATATGCAATGTCTTTTGTTGAGTGTGGGTATAAGTATGAAGGTCTGACTGCGCTCGACCTCTCTTATTCTGCTTCTGCATCGAGATGAGACATGTTAGGGACTGGAAGCTGATAATAAAACTTGATTTATAAAATCACATCTCTTCTTCATTTCGAGCTCCCTACATTGGTGACCAGACATGAGGATGGACCAAAGACGTTCTCCCGCTTCAAGCTCATCAGAGGCGACCCAGGCTGATGCCGTCGCCAACGCAGACAGGGGAACGGATGGAAGACGTTCCCCCACAGCAGAATCGTCAGAGAGGGCTCAACCGAGCACCGTCCCCAGCCCCACCGCGAGAACGGAAGAAAGGCGTTCTCGCCCGGCAGACACATCAGAGACGGCCCAGACATGCGCCGTCACCGTCAAACTCCCAGAGTTCTGGCAAAGCAACCCGAGCTCGTGGTTCCAGCAAGCTGAGGCTCAGTTTGCACTGGCAGGAATAACGGCGGACGAAACGAAATTCTACCACATCGTCGCCAGACTCGATGCCGCCACATCAAGATGCACGCGGAGCGTGATACAACAACCGCCCGCCCACGACAAGTACAAAGAACTGAAGGCGACCCTCATCGAGAGCTTCGTCCCCTCGGCCGAGGAAAGGGCAGGGAAGATTCTGGCGATTTATGGCCACAGAGGACACAGACCGATGGCCCTCATGGAGGACATGCTGCAGCTGAGGGAGGCAGACAATGACAACTTCCTCTTCCAACATATCTTCCTCAGCACTCTGCCGCCGCACATGAGAGGGACCCTGGCCAACATGCGGTGCAGCACCCAGCGGGACTTCCGCGTGCTGGCCCGAGAAGCACAGCGGCTCACCAACTCCTGCGGCAAACAGATGGCCACAGCAGCATCTGCAGATCTCGGCGCGGAAGCCCAGAGCAGCGGAGATCCGCAGACAACAGAGCAGAGCCCACCCACCATGGCAGCGACGCGACCAAGGCGCAGCAAGCGGAACGACCTCTGCTATTTTCATCAACGTTTCGCCGAGAGGGCGTACAAATGCGTGCCCCCCTGCAATTTCAAGAGCTCGGGAAACGACAAAGCCGGGAAAACGTTAGCAGCTATGGCTCTCGGCGAGACAAATAAGCTGCTCTATGTGACTGACGGACACTCCGGGAGACAGTTCCTCATCGACACAGGAGCTCAGGTGAGCTTCATCACCCCGTCCAACGCAGACGGAGCAATGGGACCCCGTGGAAACGGAGCGATGGCAGCTAATGGCTCGATCATCGACACCTTCGGTGAAAGGAACCTACCTCTGTCCATTCACGGCCGCAACTATAGGTGGACATTTATTATAGCGGCGGTGAGTTTTAACTTGCTAGGCGCAGATTTCTTGTGTGCACATGGGTTGTTAGTTGATCTTGCAAATAGACGCTTGGTTAATGCACTATCATTTTCTTCTATCCCCTGCTCAGCTCGAGTTTCTCTAAAACCTGTGCAGGCCAGCGTCACCACAGCAGGAGGTAAGTTTGATCAACTCCTCACCCAATTTCCAGCACTCACAATTCCCAAATTTTCAGCGACAGTAGCGAAACACAGGGTTGAACACTTCATCCCCACAACAGGCCCACCTGTTTTTGCTAAAGCTCGGCGCTTAGACGCGACCAAGCTCGCCATAGCACGCGACGAGTTTGCCAGCCTAGAAAAATTGGGCATTATTAGGCGCTCGAAAAGCCCTTGGGCATCTCCACTACATATGGTCCCGAAAACCGACGGTTCTTGGAGACCTTGCGACGATTACCGCAGATTAAACAATGCGACAGCGCATGACCGCTACCCAATCCCACACATCCAAGATTTTTCACTACATCTGGCGGGTGCGCACATTTTCTCTAAAATAGACCTGGTTCGCGGCTACCACCAAGTTCCGGTTCGACCGGAAGACGTTCCCAAAACGGCCGTAATAACCCCTTTTGGTCTTTTTGAATTTTTGCGAATGCCTTTTGGCCTCAAAGGCGCTGCACAAACTTTTCAGCGCATGATGGATGCGGTATTAGGCGACCTCCCCTTCGTGTTCGTCTACCTCGACGATATTCTGGTAGCCAGCTCGTCAGAGGAAGAACACGAACAACACCTCACTACAGTTTTTCAGAGACTAGAAGAACATGGGTTAACCACTTGCACTCCGTTGTTCCGCGGGCGGGCAAGTCTCTGCGTTCTAGGGCGCACGAGGGCACACGAGAGCGCCCTCGTGCGCGCTTGGACACATGACGCATGATGGTGGTGATGGTGATGTAGTGGCGTCCAAGCGCCACTAAAAAAAAAACTGCAGAGACAGCCGCGAACAGATTAGTTCATCTGATTGACCTCTCATTCGACTAATAAGAGCCTTGAATTGGGTTTCTGAAACCTTGAAGAGCCAATGAATGAAAATCTAGGAAGGAGGATCCGCCTACTGTGAACGCAGGAGCCAATTGAAGCACAGAAATTCAGGCTGGGTGAAGAGAGATTTACTGTTGCAACAGATGAAAACAAAGGACGCTGGACGAATCTACTACAGACCCCGTAGCATGGAGACCACCCACAAGTGGGACCTGCACTCATTCCAGCAGAATAGACGTTTAGGATTCTCTTCCGTCATCGTAGACCGACGGAGGCCGACGACAAAGGTCGTAAATCATTCACCAAAACCGCAATAATGGAATTATGTTTTGATCGGGATCCACGAGCCGAGCAGCGTCGCGTTCGTCTTACAATGGGGAAGAGAAGTTCGCCACGACTCTGCTGCTGTGAAGAGGTAAGGTGTTATAAGCTAAATTATTATTTCTCCCTGAAAACTGTAATCCAAAAATGACTTTTGACCGATCGGTAAATTACAACTGTACTGCGCACGAAGTACGAAGTGCGTGCGCCGCGATAAACAGTTCATTTGCCGTGTTCGGACCGTGAACGCCCCCCCCCCCCCCGCTGCAGAAGAGGAGCGGGAGGGGTCGTTCACGGTCCGAACGCCCCTGGTCCGCGGGGGGAAGCATATGAGTCTATTCCTTCATGTAGCGATGGCCGTCTTCTGCAGCGAGGGGGGGGGGGACAACCCCCCCACACACACACACAGTAGCGAGGGGGGGGGGACAACCCCCCACACACACACACAGTAGCGAGGGGGGGGGCGCTGTGAAAACATGCAAGGAGTGTAATCCATCATGTGGCGAGGGCCGAACTCCCGTCTTTTTTAGCGGGGGGGGGGGACAACCCCCCCCCACACACACACACACAGACACAGCCCTGCGTGTGACCTTTCATTAGAGCCCAAAATGAAGATTCTACATTGAATTATTCAAAAGTTACAGATGTTTTTCCAAACTGTGCCATTTGGCACAATTTGGCACAGTTCCAAAACGCCTGGGAACTACCTGAGAACAAAGCTGTGTAAAATATTCATTTTTTGTGGTATTGTTACCAAATTTGGATCTCAGCTTGATAACACTTGGTTCTACATTTCTGTTGCATTTTCCAGCCGGATCGGACAGCTGTGTGTTATTTGTAAGCATTTGTATCCAAAAAAACACTGTGTCCAAATTTATTTTCTTCAAGTTCAGTATGTTTAGATGACTGTAACTCAGTGGCCGGAGCACGTAGAGAGATTATGTTTTTTTTGCCAAAAAATTCAAAGTGTTTTCTTTTAAATGAGACCAACCCCATGAAGATGCTGCAAAGGGTTGAATAACAGCTTTCGATTTACTTTGGGCACATTATTTTTTGGCATTTTTAGGAAAATTGCCCGGAGTGCAAGTGGTTAATAATCAACCCGGCCAAATGCTGATTCGGCGTGTCACAAATTGATTTTTTGGGACACAGAGTTTCACCAGAGGGGGCAGTCCCATTGCCGGACAAAGTGCGCGCGGTAGCAAATTTTCCACGACCACAAACGGTCAGATCACTACAAGAATTTTTAGGAATGGTGAACTTTTACAACTGTTTCCTCCCCCGCGCAGCTCAACTCATGCAGCCCCTATATGCCGCGCTCAGAAAATAAAAGCCCTCCAAAGCGGTCGAATGGACCCCGGAGCGCGAACGCGCTTTCACGGAAGTAAAAAGTGCACTAGCGAATGCCACATTGTTGGTTCACCCCGATCCCTCGGCCCGCATAGCACTAACCACAGACGCTTCAGACCTAGCCATAGGGGCAGTCGTAGAACAGCATGTTGGCGGAACCTGGCAACCGTTAGCATTTTTTAGTAAATCTCTAAACCAAACCGAGCGCAAATACAGCACTTTTGACAGGGAGCTGCTAGCGCTTCATTTATCCATCCACCACTTCCAGTTCTGGCTGGAAGGGTGGCGTTTCACGGCTTTTGTAGACCACAAACCATTCACTTTTGCGATGGCTAAAATTTCAGAACCATGGTCAGGCAGGCAACAAAGACAACTAGCTGCAATTTCAGAGTTCACCACAGATATTCGACATGTGGCAGGCAAGCTTAATGTGGTAGCAGACTGCCTCTCCCGCGCTGTGACATCGTCAGAGCGCGAGGAAGCAGATTATACTACCGCAGCCGCAGAACTCATGGCCAACGCGGATGCGTACGCGGCCCCAATCCACGTAGGGATAGATTACGTGGCCATGGCAGCAGAACAAAGCAGTGACATGGACGTGTGCGCACTCCAGTCTGGACCAACAGGGTTAAGACTGGAGGAAAGGGGTTTGCGTGACGGCGTGCCCCCCCTAATCTGCGACGTGTCAACCGGCCGGCCTCGCCCGGTGGTTCCAGCCGCGTGGCGCCGCCGCATTTTTGACTCGGTTCACTCCCTCGCGCACCCAGGGGTGTGCCTCGGTTAAAATGGTCGCAGAGAAGTTTGTTTGGCCGGGCCTGCGTAAAAATGTAAAGGAATGGGCAAGGACTTGCATGTCTTGCCAACGCGCCAAAATACACAAACACACAAAAGCTCCTCTAGAACCTTTCCGAATTCCAGCCAGGAGGTTTGACCACGTACACGTCGACCTCGTGGGCCCACTGCCGTCGTTGCAAGGGTTCACACACCTGTTAACAATGGTAGACCGTACAACACGCTGGCCGGAGGCGGTCCCGCTGGCGTCAACCACAGCCGCGGAAGTCGCTCGCGTTTTTTTAACAAACTGGGTGGCGCGTTTCGGCATCCCATCGGACATCACGTCCGATAGGGGGCCTCAATTTGTCTCAGAGCTGTGGTCAGCCATGGCCAGCAGCTTAGGGGCGACAATTCATCGCACCACCGCGTATCACCCTCAGGCTAATGGGTTATGCGAGCGTTTTCATAGGTCTTTAAAGGCCGCCCTCAGGGCCTCACTAACGGATACAGATTGGGTGAATAAACTTCCCTGGGTTTTATTAGGGTTGCGTTCTGCGCCTAAGGAGGATCTAGACGCCTCCCCGGCAGAATTAGTTTTCGCACAACCTCTCAGGCTCCCAGGTGAGTTCTTACCAGAACATCCAGAGCCCGGGCACCTACCAGCCCTGAGGCCACTAAGCAGCACGGGACCGGACACGCTCCCCGGACCCGTACATCACTCTTTTCCGCGGGTTTTTGTCCACCAAGCTTTGAAAAACGCCGAGTTCGTTTTTGTTAGGCACGAAGCTTTAAAACCAACCCTCCGCCCTCCATTCGACGGACCATACAGAGTGCTGGAACCTGGTGATAAGCATTTTGTGCTTGATTTAGGGGACAGAAAAGAAACAGTCAGCATTGACAGACTCAAACCTGCTTTCCTGTTGAGCGACGAGCCTGCACGGGTGGCGAGAGCGCCTCGGCGGGGTAGACCCCCTAAGAGAAAAGACTCAGCCCCCCTGTAGGGAACAAATAACCACTCTCCTCCCCAAGCTGCAGATCCCTTACAGGACGGTCCCGCCAGGACGCCCAAGCGGGCCTACAGCAGATTCGGGAGAAGATTAAAACCCAGACGACGCATAGACTGATGTAAAATTGTCAAAGAGTTGTTAACTATGTTGTCGGATTGTGCCGTTGCAGTTTTAAGGCTAACTTGTGACATTAAATATACTGTTGTTGTTACCACTGGTTTTTTAACAGAATCATGCTGCATAACTGGAAGGTTAACATGACTGCTGAAGAGATTTTTCCTTTTTCCTGTCGAGATGTATAACAGTATAATATGTCATGGAGGTTATCTTAAGCTGTAAAACTTAATTTGATTGTCCTTTTCTTAGACGTTTGGGGGGGGGGGCTGTGGCTTATATTATTCATATATCCATACCTACATATGTATAGACATAAGTGGAATGTTTAGAGATTGCATATGTAGAATGACCTCACGTCTCAGAGCAGGACAAGAGGTCTCGACCACCGGCGAAGATCAAGGAGCAGTCGGAGTCGCAGCGGTGGAGACCGGATCGAACTTCCTGACCACCCAGGGTCAGGTGGAGGAGAGAGAGGACAATGGAGAGGGATTACGTTAATGCAGGATGTCAGCTTTGATATGCAATGTCTTTTGTTGAGTGTGGGTATAAGTATGAAGGTCTGACTGCGCTCGACCTCTCTTATTCTGCTTCTGCATCGAGATGAGACATGTTAGGGACTGGAAGCTGATAATAAAACTTGATTTATAAAATCACATCGCTTCTTCATTTCGAGCTCCCTACACAGAGTGTTTGCTCATTGCATCAGAAGGCTAATGGATGATTAGAAAACCCTTGTGCAATCATGTTAGCACAGCTGAAAACAGTTTAGCTGGTTAGAGAAGCTATAAAACTGACCTTCCATTGAGCAGGTTGAGTATCTGGAAAAAAATATTATTTCAAATACAAATCATTATTTCTAACCTTGTCAATGTCTTGACTATATTTTCTATTCATTTTACAACTCATGGAGGTAAATAAGTGTGACTTTTCAAGGAAAACACAAAATAATTGTCTGGGTGACCCCAAACTTTTGAACGGTAGTGTATATACAATTACAGTCACTGAGAATGTAAACAGGAAGTTATTTAAAAAATTTAATAAATTCACTAAGAAAAAGAAAATTAATAAATTGTTGAGACAAAGGTCAAATCACAAGAGAAATGTAGCTCATTTGCAATAATTGGAAAAAAATTAAGAAAAACATTGATGGAAAGATGACAGAAAATTATTGAGGCAAAAATACAAAGATGGAAGAAAAAAAGTTGCCAGTTTATGATGCAAAAGTCACAAATTCAAGAAAAAAATGTCAATCAATGAGCAAAAATTTTTCATGAAGTTTCAGATTTCATGAAGAGTCTTGAAAAAGCTATAATTCAAAAAGAATAAAAATAATCATAAGAAAAAGTAGGTACCCACCAGAGTGGTGGCCTAGTTGGTAGAGCATCGGCCCCACACCCGGGAGGTTGGGGGTTCATGTCCTGGCTGGGTCATACCAAAAATCATATAAAAAATTGTACTTCTTGCCTTCTAGCTTGGTACTCAACATAGTAGAATGGGGGAAGGCGAAGTTGTTTGTGGTGGTGCCTTGCATGGCAGCAAGCCGTGTGTTTAACATTGTAGATAGGACAAATGTAATTTTGTTCTACTGTACATGATGGACTGAATGACAACAGAGATGGCTTCTTCTCCTCTTCTTTTTTCCCCCTTTTCCTGTCAGGCAGCTAGGTAAGCAGAACAGAGATCTGTGCCAAAAAGGAGCTTTATACAGTACCTAACTATGTACTGTATATTGGTGTAAACTCCTCCTGTAATAACTTTTATTACTTTATTTAAATTATTTTACCCATGGAGGACCCGACAGGATGGAGAATAGGGAAAGGAAGTGTGCAGAGGGGGAAAGAAAAGGGAGGGGAACAGACAAAAAGACAAACAAACCAACAACTAAGACAAACAGAAGACAAACTGCTTCTTCCACTGAAGATGTCTCAACACGAGACTGGTATCTGCACCTGTTAAAGGAGAGACCTTTGTGTGTGTGCATCTGTGTGCGTATATATGAGAGCACGTGCAAAATAAGTGTGTGCATGTGAGCGGTTTGTCAGGAAGCATGCAAAGAGGGGGGCCGGTCGCAGCAACTTCCGATCTCCCGGGAACCCTGAGCAGGCAAGGAAGTGTCGCCAGCCCCCACAGGGTACAAATGCCCGAGGTCAGCAAGCTCCAGGAAAGCCAGGCATCCGCCCCCGGAGGAAGGACCGAGGGAGGCCGGGCTGCCAGGTGGCTGGTGCGACAGGCCCACAACCCCGGGACCGCCAACCCCCCCACCCCCTAGTGGGGCCAACGCCAGTCCCTGGGCCCCAGGCACCAGGAGGACAGCCTACCATCCCCTGGGCTGGTCCAAGACCGGCCCGCGCCCCCCGGCGAGAGCCTCCCCCAAGCACCCCCAAAGTGGGTCCCCCCCACAGCGCCACTGCCACACACCACGGGGACCCCATACCCAAAGAAGTCCCCCCCACCCAGAGGAGCCCACATAGCCGAGAGGCACTACCCCCCTAAATCCAGCAGCTCCTGACTCGTAGACACACCCATCACCACACCTTCACACCCTCATGCTCTCATACGGACCCACATGCACTCACTCACTCCCTCACTCACTTTCACACTCCCGGATCCACACATTCTCTCTCACTCCTGTCCCCATTCAATCTCACTCCCACTCACCCTCAGGGTCACCCACACCCACTCATGTTCACCCATGCAAGCACTCTCACTCACACTCCGACCTACTCACATCCATTCGTGCACTCCACCTCACACTCACCCACCCTCATTCACCCTTATTTCTTAGGACAACTGCGATGCAGATGCAGCAAACCTGAACACGCACCAACGCCCGGCAGTGGCTGGGGAGACGGCCGGCGCAAGCCAGAGGCCACCCCCCGCTGACCCACCCCAGGGCAGCCGTGGACACAGAAGCAGACCCACACCCCCAGCGCCCACCCAAGTGACTGACCAGCAGATCACCGCAGGCGCCCTGAAATGCCACCCAACACGCAAAGTGCCACACAAAACCGACCCACCATCACCATCTCCATTCATCACTCCCTCACTCTCGCTTACTCTCTTATTCAGACCCTCTCTCACTCCCTTGCTTGTATCTATACATTCAACAGCACCCAGGGATTTTGACAACATGACAGGTCCCAGGCCCCCAGCAGGAGAAGGGCAAGGGGGTGGGGGAAGACCCCCCTGCACAAAACATGGTAGGTGTATGTCCGTTGTATGATGTGATTGTGTGTAAATGTGTGGACTACCATAGTGCAGTTAAAATTGGGGGGATGGTGGTTGGAGCACCACTAGCCACTGTGATAGGCAGCGGGGCCCCCATCCCCCCAAGCCCTCAGTGTCTAAAATGCAATTAAAATTGAGGTGAGGGTAGCCCCACCGTGCAGCAGAGATGCCCACTGCACCGACACAGTGTGGCACACCCAAGCCCCAAAGCCCTAAATGTATCCAAGAAGATGTATATTCCACCCAGAATCGGGAAGGGGGGGGTGGTAAGACTGGGAGGGAGGCGGTCCAAAAGCGAGCACCCCCCACCCACCCCCAGAAGTCAGCTTGCAAACTGGTTCATGAGGCCACCCCCTGCTCCCAAATCCCAACCCAGGGCACAGGCTGCCAGGCCGAGCAGCCCAGGACCCACCAGTGTCGCGCCCAGCGCCACAAACATGGTGGAGTAGCCACACCCATTCCCACTCATCTTGCACACACAAACATGCGCAACAACAATAGTGTCAGGAATCTCTGAAAACACTCAGAATATGATCGTATATTAGTTCGTTACCTCAATAAAGATTCAAGACACAAGAATATTCTTTTAAGAGTTTTTACTTGTATAAATTGTATACAAGGAGTACGAACCTCAGGTTGCAGGAGGTCAGTACTGAAGACTGGCTTCAGCGAGCAGGCATAAGCCTCTCGCCTCTATGTGAGAGGCAGTTGCAATACACAAACGGTTTCAGCTGAATACATCACAGACAGAAAGAGGTGAAACAGGTCTGGCACATTATTAGCAGAGTTCGACAGAGTTCGTTAATCCGGAACTAGGTGTATTGACTTTCTTAAAAGAACAAAGGGGGCCCTGCTCCCTTTCTCGCTCTGCAGGGGGCTCTTTGTGTCCTCTCCTGCTCTACAGGGAGCTTCCTGTACTTTTCCGGCAGAACTGGCTCCCTGCATTCAGTCTCCGTGTTTTTCCAGAGGAACACGCTTCTGCATGCAGTCTCGGTACTTTTCCACACTTATACACTTGTATAAGGCTTAGACATTAAAAATGATAACGTGTGTAGATTTTTCTGACAATTCCCTCCTGTTTATCATTTTAACATTGTTGTATTCACATGCAAACATCAGTACAATGTATCTTCTCATGATTTTCTACATTGTCATCATTGAGCATCACTTCCAAATCTAAACAGTGGTTCTGTCATCACAATCACCATCACTTCATTTTCTCCAGGCAGTATATTGTACAGAAACTTCCCTTTGGAGCATAACAGATTGTAACATGAAAGTGTGTTGAGCAAGAGCTCTACTTATCATGGACCTAATACAGGGAATGGCACACATGAATAGTACACAAGGTAGAATCAATGCAACTGTTACTGGGGTTAACCACTTCAACAGAACTTGCCACCATTGACCAGAAAGGAACCAAGAGGACAGGTCCCAATTTTGTGGCACATCCTTCAAGCCATTCAAGTGTTGTTGCAGTCCTCTCAGCCAATCGATTACGCCTCCTTTCTCTCAGTGAGGTCCTCCAGAGCCCAAAATACATCATTCATTCTGTGACTCAAATAGGCCACTCCAAATGAGGAGAATGCTGTTATAGGTTGTCGTCTCCATCTTGGTTATCAAGTTGGCGTCGGGGGAAGTGATCCATATTATTCCTGCAAATACACCTGTCACACCAGCGGCAAGTAGCAGTGCCTTCATTTTTACTTCCACCTGAGAGAGTACCCCTCCGGACCTCTGTCTTCACCAGGTTTGAGACGGCCGTGTCCTTAAAAGGACATGCCCCCCTTTGTAACTGGACTTACTCAGGGAAGCAGGTTAGTTCACTTGCAGGCACTTTTAGTCTCTTCACGTGTGAAAGGTGGCTCCAGGATGGTCGTTCAGCGACCCTTACTGAGTCCCAATGCTGCCGGTGATGATTTTTCACGAAGATAAAGTCACCAGGCTGCAGTGGGTTGATCGCTTCCTCCTGTGGAGTGGAGAGAGCTCTAACAGAATCAATGTATTCTTATGTTTGTGTGGTATTAGTGATGACAGACCCGGCAGTCCATAAGGGCAGTGAAAAGCACAGTCCCGTTTTCTTATCTGGGATGGTATTAATTGTTTAGTTTCACCATCTTAAGAGCTTCAGGCCACGTAATGGCCTTACCATGCATGGTTTTTGCCAGCATTTGTCTGATTGTCTGCATAAATGATCTCTGGTATTCCAAAAGTTGGGAATATACTATTTTGCAAAAACCTCACAGAAAAACTTTTGCATCTGCCTTAGCAGTAGGATGTACAGTATTTCTGTCCATTTTGTAAATGTGTCAATGAGAACAAGGCAGTATTGGAGTTGACCCACTTTTGATAATTCTATAAAATCCATGTACCATTGAGAAAAGGGTGCTTTTGGTAGTGGAAAACTCCTCTGTCTAGTTCTCATTGCACCTTGGGAATTATTTTGACTGCAAACTTTTTCATTTCTTTTAGAATTCCTGGACAGAAGAAGTGTTTTTCAGCTATCTTAATCATTTTTTCAGCTATCTTAATTATCCCTCCTGTTGGCACATGGCAGAAGCCATGGGTCATCAGTGCCAACCAGCAGTACAGTGAGGGAGGGAGAACAATTTTGTCATTGGCAGTGCAGTAAAGTTTGTTGGCATTTAAGTATGTGTGGGGTGGCATAGTCATGTTTTTCAGCTCATACTAGCATGCAAATTTCCTTGTGGGCCCTGAAGTAGTGCGTACAGTGGAGCCGTGTGTTGTGAGAGGTTTGGCAACCGCTGGTGGCAGTAGTTCAGGGTACCTAATAGTGCCCTTTTTGTTGTAAAATTGCAACTTTTTCACATGAATTTGCTACTTATTTTCATAAATCTGCAACTTTTTTCTCATAAATTTTATTTTTTCTTGTAAACATGTAACTTTTCTCCTCATAAATTCACACATTTTTTCATCATAAATCTACAACTTTTTGTTGTAAATTTATGACTTTTTTCTTTTAAATTTGCTGATTAAGTTTGCTTTTTTGTCTGTGGCAAAGGTAAGTTTTGAATGGTCTTTATTTTATCTGGTTCCAATGTTTTCCCGTCGGTAATAAGCATATGGCCAAGGAATTTAACCTCGGGTTGACAAAACTGCATTATTTTTTTTTTGCTTGCCACATTTTAGTCCATGTTCACACAGGAAGTGCAGCAGGGCCAAAGAGTCCTGTCGACATTGTTCCTCAGTGGGGGAGGCAACCAAAATGTCATCCACAAATAACATAATTTTTGAACCAGCTGGTGGGCTAAATTTGGCCATTAGAGCAGTCATTTCCTGTGAGAAAATGGTCGGACTTTCACAATAACCTTGAGGTAATCTGGTGTATGTGTATCTTTTTCCCTTGAACGTAAATGCAAACTAAAACTGGCTTTCTTCATGCACAGGGATAGTAAAAAATGCATTACTCAAATCTACCACAGAGAAAATGGATGAATCGTGACTCAAAGGGTCATGACCACTTGTAAAGGCGCCATAAATAGTCCTGTGGATTGTGAGTATTGCACATTTTGCTTAGGAGTTTTCACCCAATCGGTTACATGATTTGCCTTCTCAACCATTTGTCCACAAGCAGCCCAAAAGTAATTGTCTGGTCCCCATAGGGACATGTGAGGTGGAGTGTTAACATCATGCAAGGAGGTAACATCTTCGGGCAATTTCACCGACAGTGCAGCTGCTCCTTGCTCATTGAAAATCAAATTGTCCATCTGCACTGTGATGACATCTTTGTCATACAATATGTCAGCCAAGGCACAATCAAAAAGTTCAAAACATCTGATATATTTCATAGTAACGTGCAGTGGCTGTGGACTTCCTAGTCCTTCAAGGATATGACCTGGCAGTACAGCAGCCATGAGGGCGATGCTTTTTGTACACGATGTCATGACTGCTGCACTGTCTTCTTTTAAGTCATAGCCAAACAATGTGCCTCACCCTTGATCATTGGGTTCGTCACTGTCTGCCAGAAATGTCTGCTCTGTTCTTAAAACGGTATAATCATCTTTTAATTTATATAGAAAATCTTTTAGAAAGGAAAAACAAGTCATTATCAGTTATTGATAATTTTTATGTTTTACCTATTCTTCTGAGTATTGCTAATTGCTAATTTGCTAATTAATTCCCCTGATACCCCCTGTTTTGATACATGGAGACACGCATGCAGCAAAGTTACAGGATATTTGCTTGATTCTTCTGCTGAAAGGAAGTGTGCTACCATTTTTAATTTTAGATAAAATTTGCGGGTAGCCCAGTTCCCTCAAAAATAAGATTTCAATAGTCACAGCTTCTTTTGTGATAAATTTCATTTAAGAAAAACAAAATAACCATCTGTGCATTTTTGATATGCTTCAGCATTGATAAATAGGATCAATTTGTTCAGTTGAACACAGACAGGTTGAATTTGAATAAATGAATAAAAGTTGCGTCACACTCTTTCAGTCAACGGAAAGGTGGACGTTTTGCCTAATAAGAATTTGATTTAAATTTTTCCTTGGTAAATTGTGGAGTGAATGTAGTTTACCCTGACCCAGCTTGGCCACCGCCGAATCAGGAAAAACACATTCCTCATTACTGTCATATTCCTGAAATATGACGTATCATATATCACATATATCACATATCACACCATTATGTGGTGAGTAACATCAAATGCATACCCTCTGTTGGGGAGGAACATAACTGGGGTGTTAGATTGACTTTAAATAACTGAGTATATAGTAGGGCTATAATCTTCGCTGTGAGTGTTTGCTCATTACTAAATAAATGTTAATATTCACAATTAAGGAAATGCACTGAAAGAATGGACACCTAATGCCTCATTGCTGCTTTAAGTATTTGGAAACATTTAAGACGGCTGCCTGCATTTGTACCTTCTTCCTGGCACTCTTAGCCAAAAATTTAATTTATTTATTGTTGGTTTTCTGTTTGTTTGGTTTTTAAAGCTACAGCTTCAAATCTTACGTGGATCTTTATTTTTCTTTGGTTACACATGCTCTGCTTTCATTTCTTTTTCCATTTCCATCTCAACATCAGAAATATTTTCTACACTTGCTAAACCCACCGTTCTTCTTCTCTTCCCCTACGTACTTTTTCCATCAGAAACACTCACTCAATTTGTTTCCATCCACTATCCATCTGTGTACAAGACTTCAAGTTTCCCTGGACTAGCTGATGAAACATCTCACATCTATAATCTCTTTCAGTATTAAAACTTCCTTCATCCATCTGGTCTCCGTTCTCTTCAGCCTTCATCAACATTCTGTTACCACCTGCTTGTCTTATTCATGATTCACTGTCCCGTTGTTCATACTACTGACTACTGTCCACAGCTAATGCTCCATGCAAGATCCTGAACATAAAGGTGATCGGTTACATTGTGGAAAGTCAGCTTTATACCAAACCAACATGGCTCAATTCAAAATTCTGTTTTGTGACAAAACTCATCTCTTGATTTCTACCCTGGCATTGGGTGCCTTTCCATTACTGACCTTTTGAATTTGTTTTGGAATTAAATAATGCCTCTGGGTCTGAACATCTGCCTTTCAAGGAATGTATTAAAATAAGACATCTGCTGGTTGCTCTGAAAATTAAAGTTAACAGAGTCATCTGTATCTTGGTGTGGTGGAGTTTTGTCTTTTTCTCCTGAACAGATAACTCCATATGAGCTAACACCATGCCTACAAGACTATAACCTTGTGAGAAGAGTACAGTAGCACTTTCTAGAAATTCCTTAATTTTCTCACTACCTTCAGGCTCCCCCTTAGCTGTTTGTGACGGCCCGTTTTTAATCACCATCAGGGGGGGCCATTATTGTGGGTGTTGATTGCATAGCCAGGTCCCCCTGGTTGGGGGGGGGGGCTATTTTCACATCCTGAAAACATTCCTCTGTCCTGCATTTGTTTGACCCATCTGGCAAATCTCTCCCTTCCTTTCTTTTGATCTATGACTGGGACCTTTGTCTGATAATCCATAGCCTCTGGCAGATCGCATGCACAGACACATTAATTATCAATCTCTTTTGAACCTCTGTGCTCTAAATCTCACGTTGTCACACGTCAGTCCTTCCTATAAAGTGCACTGTCATGCTTCAGTCAAAGAAAAAGGTCCCGGTTCCGGTTCCGCCGGACCGGCGGCGCCACACGAGTCGGCTGCCTGTTGCAACAGCCTTTTTTTTTATCTTCCTTCTTCTTTCTACACCTTTCACTCTGTATATATATCACGGACGCACGGATCACCCCGGGGGTCTCCCGGGTCGGCGGACGGAGCCACGGTTTGCAGCGGGAGACGTTACAGCGGGGAGGAGCTAGTGCTAGCTAGCACTTGGCCGCCGCCCGGTGCTAATGAGAAACTCGACATACCGGGAGCTGTAGCGAAAAATGACGCGGGTACCGGGCTGGAGTTTAGGCGGCGTGAAAGAAATATAAGACAGAATAATAAAGAGCGATGGCAAGAACCAAGCAGACCGCCCGTAAAATCTACTGGAGGAAGAAGCCCCCCCCCCCCCCCCCCCCCCCCAGGAGACAGCTAGCCACCAGGGCTGCTCGGAGAGGCGCTCTGGCCACCGGCAGAGTGAAGAGGCCTCGCCATCACAGGCCCGTGGCTCTGAGAGAGATCTGTCGCTGCCAGAAATCCACGGAGCTGCTCATCCGTAAGCTGCCCGTCCAGCGCCTGGTGAGGGAGATCGCTCAGGGCTTCAAGACCGTCCTGCGTTTCCTGAGCTTCGCCGTCATGGCTCTGCAGGAGACCAGCGAGGCCCACCTGGTGGTCTCTTCTTCGCTAAGGGGGTCACCATCATGCCCAAAGACTTCCAGCTGGCCCGCTGCATCCGCGGAGAGAGAGCTTAGACTTTCTGCTGCACATTCACCAGCCATAATGCTCTGCACTGTGTGTCTATATATATATACATTTATAGTAATATGGACATATGTTTACTAGATGTTGTTTTTTCTTGCCTTCTGATTGTTGCTCTGAGTGTTGCTATCCCTATGCTGTTGCAATCCTGGAATTTCCCCATTGTGGGACTAATAAAGGCTTATCTTATCTTACATAGTGTAACGTGCGCGCCAACTGACAACGTCCCACCGGGAGGTTCGAACTCATGCCTCCCGCTCCGGAGTCCCGCACTCTACTTGTGTCGCCAATAGGGTCAACCCACTTGGCAAGCCAAGTAGGGTGCTCATACTGAGTTCGCTACACTACTCCCCTCTGGTTCTCAACATCGTCCCGATGTCAGCGCCCCGTTACTGCTTTGGACAGGAGATCCCACTCCTGACACCAATGTAACGTGCTGCTCGACATGGCGACGTCCCACCGGGAGATTCGAACTCACGCCTCCCGCTCCGGAGTCCCGCACTCTACCTGTGTCGCCAATAGGGTCAACCCACTTGGCAAGCCAAGTAGGGTGCTCATATTGAGTTCGCTACAATAGTTTCAGTTCCGGCTCCAGACTGTTCCACAAATCCACCCCACAGACAGATATGCACATACTTTTCTTGGTTGTACGTATCTTGGGTTTTGTGAAGTTTAAGTCTCCTCTCAAATTATGATCATTGTCTCTTTTTTTAAATATTTTTTGTATATTAGTTGGGAGTTGATTATTAATTGCCCTGTACATTACTTGTGCTGTCTTAAATTTAACTAAATCGATGAACTTTATGACATGTGACTTTAAGAACAACGAATTGGTATGGTCTCTATATCCTGCATTGTTTATTATCCTTATAGCTCTTTTTTGTAATGTGCATATTGACTGTAGGTTGGTCTTGTAGGTGTTTCCCCAGACTTCTACACAGTAGTTAAGATAAGGTAAAAACAGTGAATTGTACAGTAAGACCAATGATTTATAGTCCAAGATGTGTCTTGTCTTCCCCAGTATGCGTATACATTTTGCTAACTTGGCCCGGATGTGACTGATGTGAGGTTTCCAGCAGATTTTATTGTCTAGCGTCACCCCCAGAAACTTATTTTCCTGTACTGTTTCTATTCTGGTATCATCTATCGTTACTATTATTTCATGATTTATTTTAGAATTTCCAAACAACATAATCTTTGTTTTTTTTTAGATTTAGAAATAATTTATTTTTGTTGAACCACTGCGTTAATTTTTCCATTTCAGTTGTGACCACCTCTAAAACCTGCTGCAAATTCTCACCAGTGCAAAGGATATTTGTGTCATCCGCAAGCAAAATAAATTTCAGAATTTTTGATACTTGGCATATGTCATTTATATACAAAATAAAGAGTTTGGGTCCCAAAACTGACCCCTGGGGCACACCACAAGTGATGTCCATGAAGCGTGATTTGTGCTCTCCAATTTGTACAAATTGTTGTCTGTTACTTAAATAACTTTCCACCCAACTCAGTCCTACCCCTCTTTTTGAGTAAGGGTTTAATTACAGCCGTTTTAAAAGCCTGCGGTACATGGCCTAAAGTTAATGAAGAATTGATTATATGAAGAATAAAGCTACCAATAAGTGGGAAGACTTCTTTAAATAACCTGGTAGGAATAGGGTCTAAAAGACAAGTTGAAGGTTTGGATGAGGAAACTATTTTGTCTAACTCACAAAGGTCGATTGGAGTAAACTCATCAAGACAGACATCAATAGAAGGAGTTGTAATAGTTACAGTATTTAAGTTAACTGTGGGAAGAATCTGATTGATTTTATCTCTGATGGATGAAATTTTATTATTGAAAAAGTTCATAAAGTCCTGACTAGTAAGCTCTAAGGGGATGCTAGGATTGACAGAGTCCTGACTCTTTGTCAACCTGGCTACAGTACTGAAAAGAAACCTGGGATTATTCTTGTTCTCTTCTATTAATGCAGAGTAATAACTCGTTCTAGCTTTTCTAAGAGATTTTTTATAAATTAAAAGATGATTTCTCCAAGCTAAATAGATTTCATCTAAATTAGTAGAGCGCCATTTTCTTTCTAATTGACGAGTCTTCTGTTTTAAGCTACGAGTTTCTGTGTTGAACCAAGGAGTTAAAAATCTCTGATTAGACTTTTTCTTTTTTAAGGGGGCCACCAAGTCTAGAGCCTGATGCAGAGAAGCTGAAACACTATCCACCATGTTATCAATTACAGAAGAAGCAAGCTGTCTATAGCTTATTTCCGTTGTGTTGACACATGGCATAGAGGAAACAATCTGCATAAATTTGGAAACAGCATCATCTGAGAGGCATCTACTGTGATAATATTTTTCTTTAGGAGCCAAATAGTCAGAAATAGTAAAATCAAAGGTTAACAGACAATGGTCTGACAGTACAGGGTTATGAGGAGACACTACAAGATTTTCTATTTCTATGCCATATGTCAGAACAAGGTCCAATGTATGGTGGAGGTAATGAGTAGAATTTCCTACTTTCTGAGAAAACCCAATCGAGTCTAATATTGAATTAAAAGCCACATTAAGGCAGTCACTATCTACATCCACATGTATATTAAAGTCCCCTACTATAATTATTCTATCAGATTTCAGCACTAAATCAGCTAAGAAATCAGCAAATTCGGATAAAAATTCTAAATAGGTTGATGGGGGACGATAAACTATGGCAAATAAAATTGGGTTTAACCTGAAATTGCTAAAGTGCCCAACACTGAGGACCAGGCCCTCAAAGGAATTATAACATGTTTTTTGCTTTACATTAACTAGTAATTTGGAATGGTAAATTGTTGCTACTCCTCCTCCACGACCAGAACTTCTGGGATTTTGACAGTTTAAATAACCAGAGGGAGTTGATTCATCTAAACCAACATAATCCTCTTGCCCTAACCAAGTCTCTGTAAGGGAAATTAAATCAATCTGATGATCAATTAACAGATCATGGACTAACAGAGACTTGGGAGTTAGAGACCTAATATTTAATAAACCACATTTAATTTTTAAATTATGAGGAGGAACAGAGGCCAAATCATTCAATTTAGAGGCTTTATGTTTAATTTGAGTTTTACCAATATTTTGCTTTATCACTTTGGGATGCTTATACATTATATTTTTATTTACTTTGGAGGGAGCAGACAACGATTCTCTGATGGGGAAGACAGGGGCTAAGCTGAGGGGTGGCGGATGAAGAGGAGCTGCAGAGAGGCGTGTAAGACTGAGACTCTGCTTCCTGGTCCCAACTCTGAGTAGTCATGGTTTTGGAAATTTGGATAAAAAAGATGCCAGATTGTTAGATAAATGAGAAGCACCATCCAAAGTGGGATGAATGCTGTCTCGTCTCATAAGACCAGGTTTTCCCCAAAAAGAGCTCCAATTGTCAATGTAGCCCACATCATTTTTAGGACACCACACAGACAGCCAGCGGTTCAAGGATGACGAGCGACTAAACATGTCATCACTGGTCAGACTGGGGAGGGGCCCAGAGAATACTACAGTGGCAGACATCATTTTTGCAAAGTCACACACCGATTCTATATTAAGTTTCGTGACTTCCGACTGCCGGAGACGGATGTCATTAATGCTGGCGTGAATAACAATTGTGGAGTATTTACAGTTACTTTTAGCCAGCATTTTCAAATTTGACTCGATGTCGCCTGCTCTGGCCCCAGGAATGCATTTGACTATGGCCGCTGGAGTCTCTAGGTTCACGTTTCTGACTACAGAGTCGCCAATGATCAGAGTTTTTTCCTCAGCGGGTGTGTCGCTGAGCGGGGAAAAACGATTAGAAACGTGAACAGGTTGGTGGTGAACCGGGGCTTTGCGACTAGGCTTCCTTCTCACCGTCACCCACCCAGTCTCCTCGCTGCTGAGGAGAGCCGGGGAACCGCTGACAGTGGAACCTAAGCTAGCTAGCTCCGCTGCAGCTAATGGGCGTCCGTCAAGATTAACTGGCGCAGACGGTGTTTCAATGCAGCGGAGCCGGGATTCCAAATCAGACAACCTCGCCTCGAGCGCCTCAAAAAGACAACATTTATTACATTTACCGTTATCACTAAAAGAGGCAGAGGTGTAGCTAAACATCTGACAGAGAGAGCACACCAGAGGAGGAGAGGAAAGAGAGGTAGTAGCCATAGCTAGTGGCTGGAGAGCTGGAGAGCAAACCACACAGGCAGACAGCAAAACAGGAAGTGACGAAACGTTACCACAAGGAAGTGACGATCAGTCAGACGATCAGATGTAGATTTATCTGCTCTAAAACCATACTGTCACGTCGCGCCGCTCATCAACGGCGCCACCTGCTCAATTCAATTCAATTCAATTCAACTTTATTTATATAGCGCCATTTCACAACAACAGTCATCTCATAGCACTATCCACTGTAGGGAGGACCCCCACAGTTGCAGAAAGACCCCAGCAATCAGGCGATCCCCTGTGAGCAAGCACTTGGCGACGGTGGAGAGGAAAAACTCCCTTTTAACAGGAAGAAACCTCCAGCAGAACCAGGCTCAGGGAGGGGCAGTCATCTGCTGCGACTGGCTGGGGGGTGAGGGGATAGAGAAGAAGAAAAGAACAGACATGTAGAGAGCAAACAGCACGATGGGGACTCAATCTATGGGAGAGAACAAACAAATGTTAATGACCAGCAAAAAAAAATATTTCATAGAGAGTGAGGAAAGGAGTGAGGCCCAGTGCATTACTGGAGGTCCCCCGGCTGACTAAACCTATTAGCAGCATAACTAAGGGAGGGGTCAGAAACACATGATCCCTCCCTAATTGTAGGCTATATCAAAAAGGTAGGTTTTAGCCCTATTCTTAAAAACAGAGATCGAGTCTGACTCCGAATCCAGATTGGCAGCTGATTCCACAGGAGAGGAGCTTGATAACTGAAGGCTCTGCCTCCCATTGTACTTTTGGAGATTCTAGGTATTACAAGTAAACCTGCATTTTGGGAGCGTAGTGCTCTGTTAGGATGATACGGTAGTATCAGATCTTTTAAATAAAAAGGAGCCTGATTGTTTAGAGCTTTGTAAGTAAGAAGAAGGATTTTAAACTTAATTCTAAACTCTATGGGAAGCCAATGAAGGGAGGCCAGAACCGAAGAGATATGATCTCTCTTTCTAGTACCTGTTAAAACTCTTGCTGCAGCATTTTGGATCAGCTGAAGACTTTTTAAAGATGTTTTAGGACAGCCTGATAATAAAGAATTACAATAATCTAATCTCGAGCTAACAAAAGCGTGGATCAGCTTCTCAGCATCACTCTGAGACAAGATGCTCCTAATCTTGGCAATATTACGCAAATGATAGAAGGCAGTCTTAGAAACAAATTTAATATGTGAATTGAAGGACAAATCCTGATCAAAAATAACTCCAAGGTTCCTCACAGAGCTATTAAGAGAAAGAGTAACTGCATCCAAACTGAAAGTTTGATTTGGAAAGGAATTTCTAAGGTTTTTTGGACCAACAAGAATGACTTCAGTCTTATCTGAATTTAATAGCAGGAAATTACAAGTCATCCAAGCTTTGATTTCCTTAAGACAGGCTTCTAACTTGGCTAATTGATTAGTATCATCTGGCTTCATTGACAGGTATAATTGTGTGTCATCTGCATAACAGTGAAAATGTATACAGTGCTTTCTAATAATGTTGCCTAACGGAAGCATATATAAACTAAAAAGAGTAGGGCCAAGCACAGATCCCTGTGGAACTCCATGACTAAGCTTTGAGCTGAGAGAAAACTCATCATTTACATGAACAAACTGGAACCTATCAGATAAATAAGATCTAAACCACTGCAACGAAGTTCCATTAAGTCCAACATAGTGTTCTAATCTATCAAGTAGAATATTATGATCAATAGTATCAAAAGCTGCACTAAGATCTAAAAGGACAAGTACAGAAACTAGTCCATTATCAGATGCAATGAGGAGGTCGTTAGTGACCTTCGCTAAGGCTGTTTCAGTACTATGATGGATTCTAAACCCAGATTGAAACTCCTCAAGTAAACCATTTCCCTGCAGGTGGTCAAATAATTGCGTAGCAACAACTCTTTCTAAGATTTTTGAAATGAAAGGGAGATTAGAGATTGGTCTATAGTTAGCTAAAGCTCCTGGATCTAGCGTTGGCTTTTTGAGTAAGGGTTTAATTACAGCCGTTTTAAAAGCCTGCGGTACATGGCCTAAAGTTAATGAAGAATTGATTATATGAAGAATAAAGCTACCAATAAGTGGGAAGACTTCTTTAAATAACCTGGTAGGAATAGGGTCTAAAAGACAAGATGAAGGTTTGGATGAGGAAACTATTTTGTCTAACTCACAAAGGTCGATTGGAGTAAACTCATCAAGACAGACATCAATAGAAGGAGTTGTAGTAGTTACAGTATTTAAGTTAACTGTGGGAAGAATCTGATTGATTTTATCTCTGATGGATGAAATTTTATTATTGAAAAAGTTCATAAAGTCCTGACTAGTAAGCTCTAAGGGGATGCTAGGATTGACAGAGTCCTGACTCTTTGTCAACCTGGCTACAGTACTGAAAAGAAACCTGGGATTATTCTTGTTCTCTTCTATTAATGCAGAGTAATAACTCGTTCTAGCTTTTCTAAGAGATTTTTTATAAATTAAAAGATGATTTCTCCAAGCTAAATAGATTTCATCTAAATTAGTAGAGCGCCATTTTCTTTCTAATTGACGAGTCTTCTGTTTTAAGCTACGAGTTTCTGTGTTGAACCAAGGAGTTAAAAATCTCTGATTAGACTTTTTCTTTTTTAAGGGGGCCACCAAGTCTAGAGCCTGATGCAGAGAAGCTGAAACACTATCCACCATGTTATCAATTACAGAAGGAGCAAGCTGTCTATAGCTTATTTCCGTTGTGTTGAAACATGGCATAGAGGAAACAATCTGCATAAATTTGGAAACAGCATCATCTGAGAGGCATCTACTGTGATAATATTTTTCTTTAGGAGCCAAATAGTCAGAAATAGTAAAATCAAAGGTTAACAGACAATGGTCTGACAGTACAGGGTTATGAGGAGACACTACAAGATTTTCTATTTCTATGCCATATGTCAGAACAAGGTCCAATGTATGGTGGAGATAATGAGTAGAATTTCCTACTTTCTGAGAAAACCCAATAGAGTCTAATATTGAATTAAAAGCCACATTAAGGCAGTCACTATCTACATCCACATGTATATTAAAGTCCCCTACTATAATTATTCTATCAGATTTCAGCACTAAATCAGCTAAGAAATCAGCAAATTCGGATAAAAATTCTGAATAGGTTGATGGGGGACGATAAACTATGGCAAATAAAATTGGGTTTAACCTGGAATTGCTAAAGTGCCCAACACTGAGGACCAGGCCCTCAAAGGAATTATAACATGTTTTTTGCTTTACATTAACTAGTAATTTGGAATGGTAAATTGATGCTACTCCTCCTCCACGACCAGAACTTCTGGGATTTTGACAGTTTAAATAACCAGAGGGAGTTGATTCATTTAAACCAACATAATCCTCTTGCCCTAACCAAGTCTCTGTAAGGGAAATTAAATCAATCTGATGATCAATTAACAGATCATGGACTAACAGAGACTTGGGAGTTAGAGACCTAATATTTAATAAACCACATTTAATTTTTAAATTATGAGGAGGAACAGAGGCCAAATCATTCAATTTAGAGGCTTTATGTTTAATTTGAGTTTTACCAATATTTTGCTTTATCACTTTGGGATGCTTATACATTATATTTTTATTTACTTTGGAGGGAGCAGACAACGATTCTCTGATGGGGAAGACAGGGGCTAAGCTGAGGGGTGGCGGATGAAGAGGAGCTGCAGAGAGGCGTGTAAGACTGAGACTCTGCTTCCTGGTCCCAACTCTGAGTAGTCATGGTTTTGGAAATTTGGATAAAAAAGATGCCAGATTGTTAGATAAATGAGAAGCACCATCCAAAGTGGGATGAATGCTGTCTCGTCTCATAAGACCAGGTTTTCCCCAAAAAGAGCTCCAATTGTCAATGTAGCCCACGTCATTTGCAGGACACCACACAGACAGCCAGCGGTTCAAGGATGACGAGCGACTAAACATGTCATCACTGGTCAGATTGGGGAGGGGCCCAGAGAATACTACAGTGGCAGACATCGTTTTTGCAAAGTCACACACCGATTCTATATTAAGTTTCGTGACTTCCGACTGCCGGAGACGGATGTCATTAATGCCGGCGTGAATAACAATTGTGGAATATTTACAGTTACTTTTAGCCAGCATTTTCAAATTTGACTCGATGTCGCCTGCTCTGGCCCCAGGAATGCATGTGACTATGGCCGATGGAGTCTCTAGGTTCACGTTTCTGACTACAGAGTCACC